>JBAIZL010000040.1:2836403-2861403 GCA_036971475.1 Prosapia bicincta
TCAAAAATAAAAGTATATCCTCCTCAACTATGGCAAATAAAAATAAATAAAGTACATAACCGGGAATAATTGGCGTGTTTTTAGACGAACGACTTCATCAAAATTGCTCTAAACACACCTTTATGCGCGATAATTTTAAACATTTTTTAGTGGAAACCACTTTCTTGAAAAAGCCTCGCCAAAGATTTTCGCTCCAGACCTCGCATTTCCTACGGACAGCTCTGTATTGTTGTTAACACTAAAATAATGTAATTAACAAAAAACATTTATTACACGTTAACTGAATACACATTTTTTAAATAAATTAGTTCATCTGAAATCAGTCTTAAAGATTATAAGACGCGCCTAAGGATGTTTTAATTTCAAAAAATGGATAAAAAAACATAACCTATTACCATCGTTACACTGAGTCATTAGTATTGAGACTTATCACAATTTTAATAAATTATATATTTATAAATAGATCAAAACTGTTTATTCATAACAGTTTTCCTCAACAGTGTTCAAAAAAATAATGTAACATAACCTTCGTGTAAAATTTAAATAAAATTCTAGTCTATCTACGACCACACTTTGTGTTTACTTACGTTAGGTTTCGAGGCTACAAAACACCAAAAAACACAACGTTTTAAACGTAGCCTAAGTTTTAAACATGTTTTGAATGAAAATGTAAAAAGAAGTATTATTTTGATGATTTATTGTATAAAATATAGAGATAACATTTCGGCAATTTGGACGAACTTGTCGGAGTCTTTTGATTTTAGAATTTTGGATAATTTGCTTCCACGGTCCTTTAACCATGCATGGAAAGTATGCAACCCTCATTCAGTGAAAAACAAGTTATACAACTTTTTTTTAAAGTCAATTTTTACTTGAACCAACAAAGAAAAACTTTATTTTAGTTACTTTTATTTTATAATTACAACCAATATAAATATGCACATACATATGCCAGAATAACAATACAATGCCTTGTAATTTTCCATTTTACATTCTATGTACAGTGTAGTACTATTATTTTTGTCCGTTACTACAGACATGTATACGCTTTCTTTTTTGTCACTTTGTATTATAGTTTTTTCGCTTTCCTTTCACATTGTCCGTTTGTGAAGCAAGGTTCGATACTATTCATTTTTATTTATTTTATTCTTTTCATTCATTTTTAACCCTTGAGCATTATGTATGATATTATATGTAATCATGGCAGCCATTTAAGGTTATACAATGAAGGTTTTAACAAGCAGCAACCATTTAAGGTTATACAATGAAGGTTTCGACAAGCAGCAACCATTTAAGCTTATACAATGAAGGATTCGACAAGAAGCAACCATTTAAGGTTATACGATGAATTTTTCTACAAGCAGCAGCCATTTAAGGTTATACAATGAAGGTTTCGACAAGCAGCAACCATTTAAGGTTGTACAATGAAGGTTTCGACAAGCAGCAACCATTTAAGGTTATACAGTGAAGGTTTCGACAAGCAGCAACCATTTAAGGTTATACGAAAAATTTTTCTACAAGCAGCAGCCATCTAAGGTTATACGATGAAATTTTCTACAAGCAGCAGCCATTTAAGGTTATACAATGAAGGTTTCGACAAGCAGCAACCATTCAAGGTTATACAATGAAGGTTTCGATAAGCAGCAACCATTTAGGGTTGTACAATGAAGGTTTCGACAAGCAGCTCGAAGCAAAAAATAATCCATGTACTTCATTGAGAAATACACTTTTAACTATTGGAAAGTTGGCTTAGCGCCAAAAGCGTTAGACTTTAAACATGAAGAACCTCAGTCAAATCCGGCTTTGACGCCTCCCCGCCAAATTTTTATAATTAAATTATTGAATAAGTTTTTGAAAAACTGTGTTAACATCAATTGTCATCCACTACAAGATAAAAAAAATATTTGAACTTGTTTGGATGAATAAAAATGTATTTAATTAACGATTGAAAATGTGTACATATAATCAATATATATATATTTTAAAACAACATAGGTTATTCAAATACAAGAATATTTATTATTTTATATCCAAAGCTTTTCGTTGGCAAACAGTACCAACATCATCAGGAATGAAAATTACAATAATGTTGTAATTACAATAACATTATTGTAATTTTCATTCCTGATGATGTTGGTACTGTTTGCCAACGAAAAGCTTTGGATATAAAATAATAAATATCCTTTTATTTGAATAACCTATGTTGTTTTAAATTATTAAACAAGAAAACGTATTTTATATATATATTAGGAGATTGTGAGTTAATAGAAGGAATTTAATTAAAAACTATTACAAATTTGTCAAACTGGAAAATAACAAAAGGTTGTTGATTTTCCGAACAAATAGGCTTTCTCTTTCTACTTAGGTACTTGATTTCTTCACATTTTCTAAAAAAGAATGTATTTATAATTTTGTTCAAAATAATGACCAAGTCATTATAACTAAACCTGTGATAAATAAAGAGAATAATTGCCTGCATCCGTGACCCGTCTCAACAATGCTCTGTGTTAATAACCCAGCGTGCTTCGTCCATTCTTCCGATCTGTGTCGAATCCAAAATGGCAATCTATTCACAGTTACACAATGCGGTACCAGCGTCGATTGTTTTGTCAGGTGGAAAGGAATCAGTTGTTTTTTTAAATAATGAGTTATGTTTGATGAGGGAAAGAACCAGAATAACAATGCACAGTGATTGTATGGCCTACAATGCATTGGCGAAATTACTTTTACCCGTATAAAACTTTAACAAAGCAAGCTGTGGGATTTCTGTGAAGAACATTTTATTCATATTTTAATAAAAACACGCTTTACTTTGAATAAGGAACGCTATTTTTCAATTCCTTCTTTCAGTTTACACTCACCGTTTATATAGACAATAGGCCTATATATCTTGTTCAAATTTTAAATCGTTAATAAAATACTTTTTATTCATCCCCTCAAATTGAAATACATTTTTATAAACTTATAATGCATGACATTTGATGTTAGTACAGTTTTTTTTTCAAATATCAATTCATTATTTTTATTTTAAAAAGTTGGTGTCTTTAGGTTGGATTCGAACTGCATGACTACATGTTTGAATCCAGCACTCAAACATTAGGGATTTAAATTTGGACTTGTGGGTAAACAAGTAGTATAAACAACAACCAAAATTAGTTAATTCCTATTTAGGTTAACAATGAAACATTTTATTTTATTAAATAAATACAAATAATATAAATAACGTAACTTGACCTTCGTTTAATATGTTACAACAGCTGTTATACCACATAACCTATAACATAAAGTCAGCTGTTTTATGAAATCATATGTTATCACTTATTGTAAGTCAGGTGGGACGAAATAACTATATTGCATACCTTGCCCCCTTTGTGAAAAGTCTTTCCCTCAGATATAACTATAACTATTTATTTAAATTTAATTAATGAATTAATATTTGAAAAAAATTGTAATAACATCAAGTGTCATCCACTACAGGCTGGGTGAATGAATAAACGTATTTCATTGATGATTGAAAATTTGAATAAATTTTATAAATAAATAAATATATATATATATATATATATACCTTTATATATATCACTTTCACTATGTGTACTTAAACAAGAATATTACTTGGTATTTATGCGAATTAACTTTCAATGACTGGCCTTGTCATCAACATCGGACATAGTATGCCCGTTGATGATGACAAGGCCAGTCACTGAAAGTTAACTCGCATAAATACCAAGTAAGATTCTTGTTTAAGTACATATAGTGAAGGTGATAAGTGAATACAAGAAAACAGTGATATATACATATATATATATATATATATATATATATATATATATATATATATATATATATATATATATTGCCTGTATAACGATATGTTGACGAGGACTCTAAAGACAACTATAAATTAAGTTTGTAAAATTAAGACTACAATGTACAAGACCAAGCTGGCAGTATTATTACTTTATTGTACCATAAATTCCCAAAAAAGGTTGTCAGTTTTAAAACGCAGGGGCGCTCAAAAAACTATAGAAAAAAACTTGGTTCCATTAAGAGAAAGTCAGTTGCTAAAAGACGTTATATTTCATAATATACGTTAAAAAGTTAAATTAAGAAATGTGATTGGTCTAAACTAGGAGAGAAGGGATAAGGGGTTCAGAAAATTGTTTGGGAGAAAAATCGAAACGGGAGGTCATCCAGGAACGCTGCTCGATGGGAGTAGACGTCGGTCAAGCTACCTCCAGTTCTTGTAATTATATTAAGTAAATTGTCGAAAGAAGTGAATATTAAGTAAATCGTCGAAAGCATTGAACATTAAGAAAATCCTCGAAAGCAGAGAATATTAAATAAATCGTCGAAAGTTGATTGTGATTATAGTGCAACGGACGGAACTTCGGGACCACGAGCTACGAACAGGCGAACCTCAAATAATAATAATAAAACATTTCTCAATCTTCCTTTGAACATTAAACTTTTTTGTTGATCTGCCAATCCCATATTTTAATTTATTAATCCATAAAAGCAATATTCATTAAATCAGAAATATAAAATAATATTAATCTACGTTTCTCCAATTGTAACCCGAACCTTTTACAGCGACCCTCAGATCAAACAAATTTATATAAATTAGGTTTATTATAAAAAGAAAAGAAAGTTAAGAGTCTCTTGTAGATTAATATAATTGAGCAAGCCAAATTTAAATTAAATTAAGAAATTATCTTTTAAATAATACTGTAATTGTGATAAAACTTAATTAAATTATCTTAACCTGTAAATTGTGTGTTATTTCAGAGATCAATAATATAAATAATAATTTCTTATTAATCACTTAAACAATAGTTTATAACTATCCAAACTTTGAATTTAGTAAATTTGTTAAAACTTACTGAGACACTGATGAAGATCGGCACATAGCGATCGAAAACGTTCTGTCTCAGTAAGTTTTAACAAATTTACTAAATTCAAAGTTCGGATAGTCATAAACTATTGTTTCAAGTGATTAATAAGATTCAACCGAACGTAATGGACTACAAAATTCAAGAATAATAATTTCATTCTTATCAGAGATAAGTGGCGCCCAAAAGCGAGTCCTATTAATTAAAATAATCTTTGAATAAATAAAATTGTTACATTGAAAGTTAACCTAAAAAAGGTTTATATATATATATATATATATATATATATATATATATATATATATATATATATATATATACATATATATATATATATATATATATATATATATATATACATATATACATATATATATATATATATATATATATATATATATATATATATATATACATATATATATATATATATATATTTAATAAATTTAAAATATTTCAAAAACAAGAATACTTTTAATGATTATATTTATTCAAAGCTTTTCGCCGATAAAATAGTACCAGCATCTCCAGGAAAATAATTATCTAATAAAATATTTTTTACAAAATTAAATCATATGTCTATATGTCTACATATGATTTAATTTTGTAAAAATATTTTATTAGATAATTATTTTCCTGAAGATGCTGGTACTATTTTATCGGCGAAAAGTTTTGAATAAATATATTCATTTAAAGTATTCTTGTTTTTGAAATATTTTTAATTTATTAACTATATTACAAGAAAAAATATCACCATATTTAATATAATATATATATATATATATATATATATATATATATATATATGTATATGTTATTACTAATTACTGGATTAGGCCTACATTCTTGGGGTTGAGATACAGTATCGCTTTCATGGATCTAAATTGTTCTGTAATCCAGCAAGTAGTGATAAAATACTCAACAGTAATGATTAACATTAACTGTATTAGTTGGTGACGCGTCAAGTGTAAATGAATAGGGGTAGAAGGTAGGTAATAACCTGAGATGTAGCTTCTACCCATCTCTCATATGTGAGTCATCATTCTTTCTACTCCGCAAGGAAAATTACTTAATTCGTCTACAAGTATTCTTTACCCCAAAACGTGTAACGTTATTATATAGTTAAAGCTTCCTTTAAATAAAACAAATTGTAGTGTTAGAGATGTAATAAGATATGATACTTCTACTAGAAAACACGAGTATGGTGTTTTTATTCCATATGAAGGGGTTTAACAGTACCTTCTAACATAGCAAGGCTTACATATAAATTCTACAGAGTCAAAGTGCACTTTCTCCATTTCTTTTCAAAATTAAGATTATACATGAAACTTGTAGGAAATTTCTTGATGGACATGTTTATGCATTCAGTTTATTGCACAAATATTTATTCAGAACCAACAAAAATATTAATTCTAAGTTCTTTAATAAATTCTTCAGAGGTTTTTTGACTGTTCTGAAAAACTAGGTGAATGGGAGAAAGTGCGGTTTGATTCTAGAGGACTCATATATGTACATCAGGTGTTATGTGTGAAGTCAGCGCACATAGACAGCGCTGTTGCTACCTCCTTTGATTAGACTTACATGTCTACATGTAGTGTTGGTTATTTTTTTATTGTCAACACGCGAAAATAAGCTAAATAACATGGGATATCGCTGTTGTTTCCCTAGTTGCGTGGAAATTACGATAATTATCCAAAAGTGGCAGTGTTTTCGTTCCCAAAGGACGAAGCATTACACCGGAGATGGATTCAAGCAATTCATAGGAAAGATTTCAAACCAACACAATCCTCTAAGGTTAGTACACATTTTTCAATTTATTGTATTAGCTCATCAGCAAACCTAAATAAGCCTAAAGAAATTTAGAATTGTTGCAAAGTATTGAATTCTCTTACTACTTAAGAAATTGTATCATGTATTAAATCAAATATTATAGGCTTTTGGATACGGTTTACAAATAACTGAAAATGTTAGTAGTATTATGGCATCCCTCACTTTCTGTTAGGTATTACGATCCACTTTCATTCTAACTGAAATACGGTTATAATGAATCAAATTATGTAGGATTGCGTCTACAGTTTATACAAGAGAGTGAAAATAGTACAACACACAGTTACTGCAACGTATTGAATTCTATTTGCTACCAGACTCAAGTAGCTTTATGCCAATCAATGTAGAACATCATGTGAGCATTACAGAATAATAATGTATAATTATAGCGAATCATTAAAAAATATTTATTTATATAATTCAAAGTCAATTGAATGTACAGTCAATGTAATCTTACTTTGCTGGTCTTGCAATAAAAAGCATTTAGCATGACCTATATTCATAGGTAACCTATATTTATTCCATACCTGTTGCAGACCTTTATCATAGTACTCGGTTTATTTATTTATTCACCAGTAAAAAATACAAGCATGTAGATTTTCACAATTTCTACACCCCATTACAGAAATATTTTAGTATCTCTTCGTAGTGCAACGGCCAAATTGACCGTTGCAAAATTAGGTAATAGAGTATAATAGGGTTTTAGGTCAAACCTCTAAATACTACAAAAAATTCAACTAACTAGACTAAACCACAGTAAAAATAGACAAAGTTATCAAAATTAGAATAAACTAAATTTAATTTTAGTCGTTAAAAATTGTTAAAATACTGAAATACTAAATTTTGTAAAGAGCGTTAGAACATAGAGCGTTATATAGGTACAGTTGATAGAACTAATAATAATTGTCATTATTTATTACCAATAATAATTAATACTGTTTTATTTATTATTTATAATAATAAACTGTTATTTTCCGAAGGAGTAGGCTGCTCTAAGTTTAACATATATTGTTTTTTCCAGGTTAAGTGAAATGCATTCAATTCCTGTGATACTGTAATAGTGAAAACTGAGAAAAGCTGCAAACTCCACATAGGATAAAGTCGAAAGAAGGAGCAAATCCAACAGTGCTTTCTAACTGTCCTGCATATTTGTCAGCTCTAACATCTTCAAGGGAAAGTAATGAAGAAAGAAGAGAAGCCATAATGAATAATATTTTTAAAGCGTCAACAAACATAATGCTGAATAATTATGTGCGAATAAGGAACGGCAAAATTTCAATAAGTTAGACAAAAAATTATCAACCGTGTAGCAATAAAATTTTTCAAAAACAAATCATCTCAAAATATTTGAATACCGTGTATATGTTTGTAAATATGATAATAAACTTTTGTAAATAATGAATAGTAATTATTTGTTATACTTTTTTTATAATGGTAACTTTTGTTATAATGTATAACTAATGTAAATTACAAAATATAATCACGAACGCAAAATGACTTTTTGTTAGAAAACGGTAAGACACAGACACTACCGTTAGCAAGGTCTAGCTGCGATGACGTCAGTAGGCAGCTGTGAGGCCTGTTGTATTAGTAGGTAACTGGGTTTGGGTTGTATTAGGGTATTTATATAGACGTGCGACTACAACTATTTTCGTGATGTTTTTTAACTTTTCTTATTTTTTAACTTCTTCCTAGACACGAATCCAACATTATTTTTTTACTATATTTCTATATTAAAATATAGCTACGAAGTTTACAGTCAGGATAGATTTAGTTATAATTTTGTTCAACATTAATATATACCTGTGACGTAGCTAAATTTTAATATAGTAATGTGGTATAAAATTATAACCAAATCTATCCTGACTGGATACTTCGTAGCTATATTTTAAAATATAAAGCCTATATAGTAATGTTGAATAAGGTTATAACCAAATCTATCCTCACTTAGATACATCGTAATTATATTTTAATATAGCAATGTGGTATACAATTATAACCAAATCTATCCTGACTGGATACTTCGTAGCTATATTTTAATATATAAAGCCTATATAGTAATGTTGAATAAGGTTATAACCAAATCTATTCTCACCTAGATACATCGTAATTATATTTTAATATAGCAATGTGGTATACAATTATAACCAAATCTATCCTGACTGGATACTTCGTAGCTATATTTTAATATATAAAGCCTATATAGTAATGTTGAATAAGGTTATAACCAAATCTATCCTCACTTAGATACATCGTAATTATATTTTAATATAGCAATGTGGTATACAATTATAACCAAATCTATCCTGACTGGATACTTCGTAGCTATATTTTAATATATAAAGCCTATATAGTAATGTTGAATAAGGTTATAACCAAATCTATTCTCACCTAGATACATCGTAATTATATTTTAATATAGCAATGTGGTATACAATTATAACCAAATCTATCCTGACTGGATACTTCGTAGCTATATTTTAATATATAAAGCCTATATAGTAATGTTGAATAAGGTTATAACCAAATCTATTCTCACCTAGATACATCGTAATTATATTTTAATACAGCAATGTGGTATACAATTATAACCAAATCTAGACGTTTAATAATAAAATAAAAAATACATAAGAAAAGAAAACAAAAAATCACGAATAGCGGTCGCACGTCTATATACTACCTGTATTAGGAGGTATTGGTTTGGTGCCACCGAAGTTTTGCAGCGTCTGTCACCCAACCGCGGGAATGAGTTTGTGATCAAGGCTTTTGATGAAGGCTGGATTTCAGGAGGGGTTCCTGCACGGCAGGACGTTTATTGGGCGGGACGGTAAAGGTTTGTTATTAAAAGGAGACGTTTAATTTAGAACCGGCTGACTGACTCTAATTTCTTTATTGACAATTTGTCTGTTTACATGTGTCAATACACCTGTGTAATACGATGGTTGTGTGACATAAAATACTGTAGGGATCTATATGGAAATAGGACCCAATGGCTACAATGAAATAATAATAAAATGAAGGGCGAGACTTAACGTGACTAGGGTTATGATTTACAATTTTTATATGAGTAAACAATTTACAATGACTTAGGATTAAACGTAACTTGATTTAAAGCTAAAGAGAAGGATGTCGAATTGAAAAAATGATTTGTAGAGTTGTTTAATGGGACAATTAATGAAATGATGAACTAGTACTTTTAGTGAGTCTAACTGGAAATGGCGTTTATAGAGTATTAAGACTAGCTTTAGCCTATGCTTAAACTAAGGCCACGGACATACAGAAAGCGACTGGTGACGGCAACGCAACGTAAACTTGAGTTGCTTATTCATAGAGAAGTGATAGCAACGCTACTAGCGAGTGACACAGAAACTAGAGTTGTTCTAGCACGGCATGCTGTAAACTCGTTGCTCAGTTTCTCAGTTGCCAGCAGTATTGGTTGTCTTGTGTATGCGTTTCTCAAGAGTGATAACATATTTAAATAAGAATAACTTTTATTTGTATTTTTTGTGTTTCTGAATAGTGTTTTATTATAGTGGTATATCATGTCAGAAAAACATAATATTGCTGGTTCTGGTCATGATTTGTGTATCCAACAACTTCAAGACGATACGAATGATTACCAACAATTTTTTCAAAATATATAAAATCAGCACTTGAACTATAAAATTTCATTGTTTAAAAACTAATTTTTATTTCATTGTAATGTAACGTTTTTTAAGTTTTGCAGTTATACATAAAAATTAATACATAAATGAGCAATTAAAATTAGCTGAGTGTTATTGTTAATCATTCTCAAACTGAAATTTATTTCTCCATCTTTCTCGCCAGTTATTTGTTTTTTTCCTTCATGTTTTAAAATAAATTACTCATTCCATAATAATAAAAAAATTGATCTCGGTAAATTCGTGAATTTAACACAGCAATATATTGACTTTGTCTCGGATAAATAACGTTATAGAGGTGTAGGCCTACACTGAATTATCTTTTTTTGTAACATTTTTGTAGATCCTTTCTTAAAATATAGACAATTTTCCTCTGACGATGATCTAACTGACAACTAGACTAGCAACTTCATTTGAACAATCGTGTAAACCGAGTAGCAACTTTTCTATTGCAACTCAAGTTTACATTGCGTTGCCATCAACAGTATGTCCGCAGCCTAAAGATAAAGGGGTGCAATTAGTAAAATCAGTAAGGTTGAAAGTAAAATAAAATATAATGAATGTTTAGCTTCTGAATATACGAGGTAGGGTTGAGATAAAATGAAGAGCTGTAATGCTTATTGACATAACTGGAACAGTAATAAAACGACACGGAAACATAAATAACTAATGAAGCTATACTATTAGGGTAATGTTGTTTACACGTTGCTTGAATGTTTATGCGTGTGAGGAACTCAAGTTCTATCTATAAGCCACGGTAATGCTTATTGACATAACTGGAACAGTAATAAAACGACACGGAAACATTAATAACTAGTGAAGCTATACTCTTAGGGTAATGTTGTTTACACGTTGCTTGAATGTTTATGCGTGTGAGGAACTCAAGTTGTATCTATACGCCACGGTAATGCTTATTGACATAACTGGAACAGTAATAAAACGACACGGAAACATTAATAACTAATGAAGCTATACTCTTAGGGTAATGTTGTTTACACGTTGCTTGAATGTTTATGCGTGTGAGGAACTCAAGTTGTATCTATACGCCACGGTAATGCTTATTGACATAACTGGAACAGTAATAAAACGACACGGAAACATAAATAACTAATGAAGCTATACTTTTAGGGTAATGTTGTTTACACATTGCTTGAATGTTTATGCGTGTGAGGAATTCAAGTTGTATCTATACGCCACGGTAATGCTTATTGACATAACTGGAACAGTAATAAAACGACACGGAAACATTAATAACTAATGAAGCTATACTTTTAGGGTAATGTTGTTTACACGTTGCTTGAATGTTTATGCGTGTGAGGAACTCAAGTTGTATCTATACGCCACGGTAATGCTTATTGACATAACTGGAACAGTAATAAAACGACACGGAAACATTAATAACTAATGAAGCTATACTTTTAGGGTAATGTTGTTTACACGTTGCTTGAATGTTTATGAGTGTGAGGAATTCAAGTTGTATCTATACGCCACGGTAATGCTTATTGACATATCTGGAACAGTAATAAAACGTCACGAAAACATAAATAACTAATGAAGCTATACTATTAGGGTAATGTTGTTTACACGTTGCTTGAATGTTTATGCGTGTGAGGAATTCAAGTTGTATCTATACGCCACGGTAATGCTTATTGACATATCTGGAACAGTAATAAAACGTCACGAAAACATAAATAACTAATGAAGCTATACTATTAGGGTAATGTTGTTTACACGTTGCTTGAATGTTTATGCGTGTGAGGAACTCAAGTTGTATCTATACGCCACGGTAATGCTTATTAACATAACTGGAACAGTAATAAAACGACACGGAAACATTAATAACTAATGAAGCTATACTTTTAGGGTAATGTTGTTTACACATTGCTTGAATGTTTATGCGTGTGAGGAATTCAAGTTGTATCTATACGCCACGGTAATGCTTATTGACATAACTGGAACAGTAATAAAACGACACGGAAACATTAATAACTAATGAAGTTATACTTTTAGGGTAATGTTGTTTACACGTTGCTTGAATGTTTATGCGTGTGAGGAACTCAAGTTGTATCTATACGCCACGGTAATGCTTATTGACATAACTGGAACAGTAATAAAACGACACGGAAACATTAATAACTAATGAAGCTATACTTTTAGGGTAATGTTGTTTACACGTTGCTTAAATGTGTATGAGTGTGAGGAATTCAAGTTGTATCCATACGCCACGGTAATGCTTATTGACATAACTGGAACAGTAATAAAACGACACGGAAACATTAATAACTAATGAAGCTATACTATTATGGTAATGTTGTTTACACGTTGCTTGAATGTTTATGCGTGTGAGGAACTCAAGTTGTATCTATACGCCACGGTAATGCTTATTGACATAACTGGAACAGTAATAAAACGACACGGAAACATTAATAACTAATGAAGCTATACTCTTAGGGTAATGTTGTTTACACGTTGCTTGAATGTTTATGCGAGTGAGGAACTCAAGTTGTATCTATACGCCACGGTAATGCTTATTGACATATCTGGAACAGTAATAAAACGTCACGAAAACATAAATAACTAATGAAGCTATACTATTAGGGTAATGTTGTTTACACGTTGCTTGAATGTTTATGTGTGTGAGGAACTCAAGTTGTATCTATACGCCACGGTAATGCTTATTGACATAACTGGAACAGTAATAAAACGACACGGAAACATTAATAACTAATGAAGCTATACTTTTAGGGTAATGTTGTTTACACATTGCTTGAATGTTTATGCGTGTGAGGAATTCAAGTTGTATCTATACGCCACGGTAATGCTTATTGACATATCTGGAACAGTAATAAAACGTCACGAAAACATAAATAACTAATGAAGTTATACTATTAGGGTAATGTTGTTTACACGTTGCTTGAATGTTTATGCGTGTGAGGAATTCAAGTTGTATCTATACGCCACGGTAATGCTTATTGACATATCTGGAACAGTAATAAAACGTCACGAAAACATAAATAACTAATGAAGCTATACTATTAGGGTAATGTTGTTTACACGTTGCTTGAATGTTTATGTGTGTGAGGAACTCAAGTTGTATCTATACGCCACGGTAATGCTTATTGACATATCTGGAACAGTAATAAAACGTCACGAAAACATAAATAACTAATGAAGCTATACTATTAGGGTAATGTTGTTTACACGTTGCTTGAATGTTTATGCGTGTGAGGAATTCAAGTTGTATCTATACGCCACGGTAATGCTTATTGACATATCTGGAACAGTAATAAAACGTCACGAAAACATAAATAACTAATGAAGCTATACTATTAGGGTAATGTTGTTTACACGTTGCTTGAATGTTTATGTGTGTGAGGAACTCAAGTTGTATCCATACGCCACGGTAATGCTTATTGACATAACTGGAACAGTAATAAAACGACACGGAAACATTAATAACTAATGAAGCTATACTATTATAGTAATGTTGTTTACACGTTGCTTGAATGTTTATGCGTGTGAGGAACTCAAGTTGTATCTATACGCCACGGTAATGCTTATTGACATAACTGGAACAGTAATAAAACGACAAGGAAACATTAATAACTAATGAAGCTATACTATTAGGGTAATGTTGTTTACACGTTGCTTGAATATTTATGCGTGTGAGGAACTCAAGTTGTATCTATACGCCACGGTAATGCTTATTGACATATCTGGAACAGTAATAAAACGTCACGAAAACATAAATAACTAATGAAGCTATACTATTAGGGTAATGTTGTTTACACGTTGCTTGAATGTTTATGTGTGTGAGGAACTCAAGTTGTATCTATACGCCACGGTAATGCTTATTGACATAACTGGAACAGTAATAAAACGACACGGAAACATTAATAACTAATGAAGCTATACTTTTAGGGTAATGTTGTTTACACATTGCTTGAATGTTTATGCGTGTGAGGAATTCAAGTTGTATCTATACGCCACGGTAATGCTTATTGACATAACTGGAACAGTAATAAAATGACACGGAAACATTAATAACTAATGAAGTTATACTTTTAGGGTAATGTTGTTTACACGTTGCTTGAATGTTGATGCGTGTGAGGAACTCACGTTGTATCTATACGCAACGGTAATGCTTATTGACATAACTGGAACAGTAAAACAACGACACGGAAACATTAATAACTAATGAAGCTATACTTTTAGGGTAATGTTGTTTACACGTTGCTTGAATGTTTATGAGTGTGAGGAATTCAAGTTGTATCCATACGCCACGGTAATGCTTATTGACATAACTGGAACAGTAATAAAACGACACGGAAACATTAATAACTAATGAAGCTATACTATTATAGTAATGTTGTTTACACGTTGCTTGAATGTTTATGCGTGTGAGGAACTCAAGTTGTATCTATACGCCACGGTAATGCTTATTGACATAACTGGAACAGTAATAAAACGACACGGAAACATAAATAACTAATGAAGCTATACTATTAGGGTAATGTTGTTTACACGTTGCTTGAATGTTTATGCGTGTGAGGAACTCAATTTGTATCTATACGCCACGGTAATGCTTATTGACATATCTGGAACAGTAATAAAACGTCAAGAAAACATAAATAACTAATGAAGCTATACTATTAGGGTAATGTTGTTTACACGTTGCTTGAATGTTTATGCGAGTGAGGAACTCAAGTTGTATCTATACGCCACGGTAATGCTTATTGACATAACTGGAACAGTAATAAAACGACACGGAAACATTATTAACTAATGAAGCTATACTATTAGGGTAATGTTGTTTACACGTTGCTTGAATGTTTATGCGAGTGAGGAACTCAAGTTGTATCTATACGCCACGGTAATGCTTATTGACATAACTGGAACAGTAATAAAACGACACGGAAACATTAATAACTAATGAAGCTATACTATTAGGGTAATGTTGTTTACACGTTGCTTGAATGTTTATGCGTGTGAGGAACTCAAGTTGTATCTATACGCCACGGTAATGCTTATTGACATATCTGGAACAGTAATAAAACGTCACGAAAACATAAATAACTAATGAAGCTATACTATTAGGGTAATGTTGTTTACACGTTGCTTGAATGTTTATGCGAGTGAGGAACTCAAGTTGTATCTATACGCCACGGTAATGCTTATTGACATAACTGGAACAGTAATAAAACGACACGTAAACATAAATAACTAATGAAGCTATACTATTAGGGTAATGTTGTTTACACGTTGCTTGAATGTTTATGCGTGTGAGGAACTCAAGTTGTATCTATACGCCACGGTAATGCTTATTGACATATCTGGAACAGTAATAAAACGTCACGAAAACATAAATAACTAATGAAGCTATACTATTAGGGTAATGTTGTTTACACGTTGCTTGAATGTTTATGCGTGTGAGGAATTCAAGTTGTATCTATACGCCACGGTAATGCTTATTGACATATCTGGAACAGTAATAAAACGTCACGAAAACATAAATAACTAATGAAGCTATACTATAAGGGTAATGTTGTTTACACGTTGCTTGAATGTTTATGCGTGTGAGGAACTCAAGTGGTAGCTATACGCCACGGTAATGCTTATTGACATAACTGGAACAGTAATAAAACGACACGGAAACATTAATAACTAATGAAGCTATACTTTTAGGGTAATGTTGTTTACACATTGCTTGAATGTTTATGCGTGTGAGGAATTCAAGTTGTATCTATACGCCACGGTAATGCTTATTGACATAACTGGAACAGTAATAAAACGACACGGAAACATTAATAACTAATGAAGCTATACTTTTAGGGTAATGTTGTTTACACGTTGCTTGAATGTTTATGCGTGTGAGGAACTCAAGTTGTATCTATACGCCACGGTAATGCTTATTGACATAACTGGAACAGTAATAAAACGACACGGAAACATTATTAACTAATGAAGCTATACTATTAGGGTAATGTTGTTTACACGTTGCTTGAATGTTTATGCGTGTGAGGAACTCAAGTTGTATCTATACGCCACGGTAATGCCTATTGACATAGCTGGAACAGTAATAAAACGACACGGAAACATTAATAACTAATGAAGCTATACTATTAGGGTAATGTTGTTTACACGTTGCTTGAATGTTTATGCGTGTGAGGAACTCAAGTTGTATCTATACACCACGGTAATGCTTATTGACATAACTGGAACAGTAATAAAACGGCACGAAAACATAAATAACTAATGAAGCTATACTATTAGGGTAATAATGTTTACACGTTGCTTGAATGTTTATGCGTGTGAGGAATTCAAGTTGTATCTATACGCCACGGTAATGCTTATTGACATAACTGGAACAAAAATAAAACGACACGGAAACATTAATAACTAATGAAGCTATACTCTTAGGGTAATGTTGTTTACACGTTGCTTGAATGTTTATGCGTGTGAGGAACTCTAGTTGTATCTATACGCCACGGTAATGCTTATTGACATAACTGGAACAGTAATAAAACGTAACGAAAACATAAATAACTAATGAAGCTGTACTATTAGGGTAATGTTGTTTACAAGTTGCTTGCATGTTTATGCGTGTGAGGAATTCAAGTTGTATCTATACGCCACGGTAATGCTTATTGACATAACTGGAACAGTAATAAAACGACACGGAAACATTAATAACTAATGAAGCTATACTTTTAGGGTAATGTTGTTTACACGTTGCTTGAATGTTTATGCGTGTGAGGAATTCAAGTTGTATCTATACGCCACTGTAATGCTTATTGACATAACTGGAACAGTAATAAAACGACACGTAAACATAAATAACTAATGAAGCTATACTATTAGGGTAATGTTGTTTACACGTTGCTTGAATGTTTATGCCTGTGAGGAATTCAAGTTGTATCTATACGCCACGGTAATGCTTATTGACATAACTGGAACAGTAATAAAACGACACGGAAACATTAATAACTAATGAAGCTATACTTTTAGGGTAATGTTGTTTACACGTTGCTTGAATGTTTATGCGTGTGAGGAATTCAAGTTGTATCTATACGCCACGGTAATGCTTATTGACATAACTGGAACAGTAATAAAACGACACGGAAACATTAATAACTAATGAAGCTATACTTTTAGGGTAATGTTGTTTACACGTTGCTTGAATGTTTATGCGTGTGAGGAATTCAAGTTGTATCTATACGCCACGGTAATGCTTATTGACATAACTGGAACAGTAATAAAACGACACGGAAACATTAATAACTAATGAAGCCATGCTATTAGGGTAATGTTGTTTACACGTTGCTTGAATGTTTATGCGTGTGAGGAATACAAGTTGTATCTATACGCCACGGTAATGCTTATTGACATAACTGGAACAGTAATAAAACGACACGGAAACATTAATAACTAATGAAGCTATACTATTATAGTAATGTTGTTTACACGTTGCTTGAATGTTTATGCGTGTGAGGAACTCAAGTTGTATCTATACGCCACGGTAATGCTTATTGACATAACTGGAACAGTAATAAAACGACAAGGAAACATTAATAACTAATGAAGCTATACTATTAGGGTAATGTTGTTTACACGTTGCTTGAATATTTATGCGTGTGAGGAACTCAAGTTGTATCTATACGCCACGGTAATGCTTATTGACATATCTGGAACAGTAATAAAACGTCACGAAAACATAAATAACTAATGAAGCTATACTATTAGGGTAATGTTGTTTACACGTTGCTTGAATGTTTATGCGTGTGAGGAATTCAAGTTGTATCTATACGCCACGGTAATGCTTATTGACATATCTGGAACAGTAATAAAACGTCACGAAAACATAAATAACTAATGAAGCTATACTATTAGGGTAATGTTGTTTACACGTTGCTTGAATGTTTATGTGTGTGAGGAACTCAAGTTGTATCTATACGCCACGGTAATGCTTATTGACATAACTGGAACAGTAATAAAACGACACGGAAACATTAATAACTAATGAAGCTATACTTTTAGGGTAATGTTGTTTACACATTGCTTGAATGTTTATGCGTGTGAGGAATTCAAGTTGTATCTATACGCCACGGTAATGCTTATTGACATAACTGGAACAGTAATAAAATGACACGGAAACATTAATAACTAATGAAGTTATACTTTTAGGGTAATGTTGTTTACACGTTGCTTGAATGTTGATGCGTGTGAGGAACTCACGTTGTATCTATACGCAACGGTAATGCTTATTGACATAACTGGAACAGTAAAACAACGACACGGAAACATTAATAACTAATGAAGCTATACTTTTAGGGTAATGTTGTTTACACGTTGCTTGAATGTTTATGAGTGTGAGGAATTCAAGTTGTATCCATACGCCACGGTAATGCTTATTGACATAACTGGAACAGTAATAAAACGACACGGAAACATTAATAACTAATGAAGCTATACTATTATAGTAATGTTGTTTACACGTTGCTTGAATGTTTATGCGTGTGAGGAACTCAAGTTGTATCTATACGCCACGGTAATGCTTATTGACATAACTGGAACAGTAATAAAACGACACGGAAACATAAATAACTAATGAAGCTATACTATTAGGGTAATGTTGTTTACACGTTGCTTGAATGTTTATGCGTGTGAGGAACTCAATTTGTATCTATACGCCACGGTAATGCTTATTGACATATCTGGAACAGTAATAAAACGTCAAGAAAACATAAATAACTAATGAAGCTATACTATTAGGGTAATGTTGTTTACACGTTGCTTGAATGTTTATGCGAGTGAGGAACTCAAGTTGTATCTATACGCCACGGTAATGCTTATTGACATAACTGGAACAGTAATAAAACGACACGGAAACATTATTAACTAATGAAGCTATACTATTAGGGTAATGTTGTTTACACGTTGCTTGAATGTTTATGCGAGTGAGGAACTCAAGTTGTATCTATACGCCACGGTAATGCTTATTGACATAACTGGAACAGTAATAAAACGACACGGAAACATTAATAACTAATGAAGCTATACTATTAGGGTAATGTTGTTTACACGTTGCTTGAATGTTTATGCGTGTGAGGAACTCAAGTTGTATCTATACGCCACGGTAATGCTTATTGACATATCTGGAACAGTAATAAAACGTCACGAAAACATAAATAACTAATGAAGCTATACTATTAGGGTAATGTTGTTTACACGTTGCTTGAATGTTTATGCGAGTGAGGAACTCAAGTTGTATCTATACGCCACGGTAATGCTTATTGACATAACTGGAACAGTAATAAAACGACACGTAAACATAAATAACTAATGAAGCTATACTATTAGGGTAATGTTGTTTACACGTTGCTTGAATGTTTATGCGTGTGAGGAACTCAAGTTGTATCTATACGCCACGGTAATGCTTATTGACATATCTGGAACAGTAATAAAACGTCACGAAAACATAAATAACTAATGAAGCTATACTATTAGGGTAATGTTGTTTACACGTTGCTTGAATGTTTATGCGTGTGAGGAATTCAAGTTGTATCTATACGCCACGGTAATGCTTATTGACATATCTGGAACAGTAATAAAACGTCACGAAAACATAAATAACTAATGAAGCTATACTATAAGGGTAATGTTGTTTACACGTTGCTTGAATGTTTATGCGTGTGAGGAACTCAAGTGGTAGCTATACGCCACGGTAATGCTTATTGACATAACTGGAACAGTAATAAAACGACACGGAAACATTAATAACTAATGAAGCTATACTTTTAGGGTAATGTTGTTTACACATTGCTTGAATGTTTATGCGTGTGAGGAATTCAAGTTGTATCTATACGCCACGGTAATGCTTATTGACATAACTGGAACAGTAATAAAACGACACGGAAACATTAATAACTAATGAAGCTATACTTTTAGGGTAATGTTGTTTACACGTTGCTTGAATGTTTATGCGTGTGAGGAACTCAAGTTGTATCTATACGCCACGGTAATGCTTATTGACATAACTGGAACAGTAATAAAACGACACGGAAACATTATTAACTAATGAAGCTATACTATTAGGGTAATGTTGTTTACACGTTGCTTGAATGTTTATGCGTGTGAGGAACTCAAGTTGTATCTATACGCCACGGTAATGCCTATTGACATAGCTGGAACAGTAATAAAACGACACGGAAACATTAATAACTAATGAAGCTATACTATTAGGGTAATGTTGTTTACACGTTGCTTGAATGTTTATGCGTGTGAGGAACTCAAGTTGTATCTATACACCACGGTAATGCTTATTGACATAACTGGAACAGTAATAAAACGGCACGAAAACATAAATAACTAATGAAGCTATACTATTAGGGTAATAATGTTTACACGTTGCTTGAATGTTTATGCGTGTGAGGAATTCAAGTTGTATCTATACGCCACGGTAATGCTTATTGACATAACTGGAACAAAAATAAAACGACACGGAAACATTAATAACTAATGAAGCTATACTCTTAGGGTAATGTTGTTTACACGTTGCTTGAATGTTTATGCGTGTGAGGAACTCTAGTTGTATCTATACGCCACGGTAATGCTTATTGACATAACTGGAACAGTAATAAAACGTAACGAAAACATAAATAACTAATGAAGCTGTACTATTAGGGTAATGTTGTTTACAAGTTGCTTGCATGTTTATGCGTGTGAGGAATTCAAGTTGTATCTATACGCCACGGTAATGCTTATTGACATAACTGGAACAGTAATAAAACGACACGGAAACATTAATAACTAATGAAGCTATACTTTTAGGGTAATGTTGTTTACACGTTGCTTGAATGTTTATGCGTGTGAGGAATTCAAGTTGTATCTATACGCCACTGTAATGCTTATTGACATAACTGGAACAGTAATAAAACGACACGTAAACATAAATAACTAATGAAGCTATACTATTAGGGTAATGTTGTTTACACGTTGCTTGAATGTTTATGCCTGTGAGGAATTCAAGTTGTATCTATACGCCACGGTAATGCTTATTGACATAACTGGAACAGTAATAAAACGACACGGAAACATTAATAACTAATGAAGCTATACTTTTAGGGTAATGTTGTTTACACGTTGCTTGAATGTTTATGCGTGTGAGGAATTCAAGTTGTATCTATACGCCACGGTAATGCTTATTGACATAACTGGAACAGTAATAAAACGACACGGAAACATTAATAACTAATGAAGCTATACTTTTAGGGTAATGTTGTTTACACGTTGCTTGAATGTTTATGCGTGTGAGGAATTCAAGTTGTATCTATACGCCACGGTAATGCTTATTGACATAACTGGAACAGTAATAAAACGACACGGAAACATTAATAACTAATGAAGCCATGCTATTAGGGTAATGTTGTTTACACGTTGCTTGAATGTTTATGCGTGTGAGGAATACAAGTTGTATCTATACGCCACGGTAATGCTTATTGACATAACTGGAACAGTAATAAAACGACACGGACACATAAATAACTAATGAAGCTATACTATTAGGGTAATGTTGTCTACACGTTGCTTGAATGTTTATGCGTGTGAGGAATTCAAGTTGTATCTATACGCCACGGTAATGCTTATTGACATAACTGGAACAGTAATAAAACGACACGGAAACATTAATAACTAATGAAGCCATGCTATTAGGGTAATGTTGTTTACACGTTGCTTGAATGTTTATGCGTGTGAGGAATACAAGTTGTATCTATACGCCACGGTAATGCTTATTGACATAACTGGAACAGTAATAAAACGACACGGAAACATTAATAACTAATGAAGCCATGCTATTAGGGTAATGTTGTTTACACGTTGCTTGAATGTTTATGCGTGTGAGGAATACAAGTTGTATCTATACGCCACGGTAATGCTTATTGACATAACTGGAACAGTAATAAAACGACACGGACACATAAATAACTAATGAAGCTATACTATTAGGGTAATGTTGTCTACACGTTGCTTGAATGTTTATGCGTGTGAGGAATTCAAGTTGTATCCATACGCCACGGTAATGCTTATTGACATAACTGGAACAGTAATAAAACGACACGGAAACATAAATAATTAATGAAGCTATACTATTAGGGTAATGTTGTTTAAACGTTGCCTGGATGTTGATGGGTTTAAGGACTTCCGGTTGTATCTATACGCCACGGTAATGCTTATTGACATAACTGGAACAGTAATAATACAGCACAAAAAAGGGAAAAACTATCACGCATCCTTTTCAACATTAGAAGCTCGGTTTTGTCCTGATGTTCAAAATAAACCACTCAAAATATTTTGTTTATTCCCACTTTCATCATGCTGTACTTAGACAGGTGGCCGTCGCGTCATACTGCACTGTACCACATTTTACGGTCGCATTCAGCCACCATGCTGGGAAGATTAATATATAAATAGACAAGTGCTTTTACGGTATGTATCTGACTGTACGGCTTTAAACTTACTGTATTATATCCAGAACTAATATTTTAACTTCACCAATTACACTTTTAACATCGAAAACCATTTTTAAAACACAAAAATATCACAAACTCAGGTCCGGATTATGTGGACTCCGGAATAATGAGGTCCAAAATATCGAGGCTCTACTGTATTAAAGCGTTTCCATACTATATCTACAAATATTCACATTCAATACATAAACAAATATAGCATTACATACACTAGCCTATATACTTTTTATTTCAATAAATATTCAGTGTTATTATTCTTCCATAAAGGTACACTTGAACCTGCTAATCAATGACGCAACCCGCGTTGAATGTTACGTGCAAATTAAGTTGCCCCGTTTACGATACACGGCGACTTTCGCCGAGGCAAGGAAGTGTATCTAAACACATACGCTTTAGCGAGTTAATGCGCCACTTTTTTTCTCTTTTCCCCGCAACATACTGGACTAGTTGAGTTATGGCTTGCCATTGCTCCATTCACTTCCTGCCAATACCGGAAGTGGACCGGCAACGCTCTCCATTACAACCGCTACGCTCCACGGCAAATACGATGCGTTTCCCATTTATGGAGGGAATTTAAATTAATGGACGGAGCAGTAAATGGATTCAGTCATGTCATGATTATAAATCGGCGGCGATTTGTTTTTTTAGAGAAGTTTCGCTTCAACTGCAGACATCATCAGGTTGTACAGAAGCCACAAAACCTAAGCTAGGTTTAAAAAAACTGATTATATAAATATTTTAAAATGATATATATAAATTAAAACTATTAAGAAAGACTAACAATAAAAGTTGAATAACTAATTTCCCGCTGCCTATTATACTATTTGTTAAATATGGTTCTCCTCCCATATAAAAAAAATATGGTACCAAAAAAAAATAGGGAATTATGGTACTCATTTCCTTTCCGGATTCTTACCGTTATTTTATTAAACCTCCTTTCTTTCACTTTATACTAGCAATATCCTTCCCCAATTCTTTCTGCATCTAAACAACTACTTCATGTATCTCTTATCTCACTCTTTCTATCGTTAATATTTTCTGTTATGAAATTTTGCTTACACTCTCTTTATTTTCGTTTATCCTAATTTTTCATTTTATTTTCTCATGATCCTTAAAGGCTATTGCTTATTATATATATTCAACTATTAATTATATAAATCTTTTTTATTTTCTGTTCTTCTTTTTTATCTAAAATTTGCCTTTTCCTTATCTCTTCTATATTTTATTATAATCACTACATTTCCTGTATAACCTTTCGGTAACTTTTTGCTCTACTTTATTTCATTGTTATTTTACTTTTTATCACTTTCTAATTGTTTGCCCTATTTATATAGCTTTGCGTTTTACGTAAATCTGTTTTCTCATCTTCTTTACTGTTAATTTAGCAGTGAAGTCAAACTGAAATAGATTAAATAAAAAACTGTGAAACTATTTATACTTCTTACCAGCTTTTCCATATTCTTACAGTATTCAAGTATTTAAAACTAAAAATTTGTTTTTTTCTCAACTTTAAAAAAAATGTTGCTCTTTAGTTTAAAAAATGACGTTTAAAAGTGTTTTCCTAACTGATTCCTGCAATATGTTTCTAATATATTTAATTTGGAATGGTTCGTAATAATAATTTTCTTTTTTTAAATTTGTTAAAACTTATGAGACAGAACGTTTTCGATCACTATGTGGCGATCTTCATCAGTGTCTTCTGCTTGGAGATGTCGGGTCAAGCGGTGTCGGTTTTAAAGGTAGGTTTCGATAGTATCAAAGAGTATGTGTGATTTGTTTTTAGTTTGTTCGTTTAATATGTTTGTACTTTTTGTGTTTTTGTGTGTTTGTAAATTTCTTATTGTTCTAGTGTGTTGAGATGTGATCCTTTTTTGTTGATGTGTAGGATTTCTAGGTTATGGTAAATGTCTGTGTATTTGTGTTCTGTTTCTTTTATGTGATTGTAAAATGTTGAGTTGGTGTTTTGTTTGTGTTCCTCGACTCTTTGTTTAAAGCTGCGACCTGTTTGTCCAATGTAGAATTTGTTACATTCGTCGCAGTTCAGTTTGTATACGCCTGGTGCTTGTAGTTTATCTTTGTTGTTGGTGTCGTG